>WOVY01000348.1:2500-40780 GCA_013436015.1 Rhipicephalus annulatus | reverse complement strand
ATATATAATATATATATATATACATACCATGCGTGACAGAAGAGCCAATCCTTAACATCTACGATGCCACTAAGCCATGTGTGCTATACTGCGATGCATCCAACAGAGGTATCGGCGCCGTCTTGAAGCAGGCTGATGGTATATATATATACCATTAGCCTGCTTCAAGACGGCGGATATATATATATATATATATATATATATATATATATTATATAGTAGAGGGGGAAGAAGTCAGAATGGAATAAACATGGCGTATGAGCCAGGCCACGTCGCCCATTCATAATAGCGTTACACGAGTCGACAGGATGAAGACCTCGCAACCACTTCATCAACCGGGCATCATCAGCGAAGACCTCAGCGAGACGCAGTGACCGAACGCGGACCACCGAAGTGTACCGCCACTGGGCACCGTTGCAACCATCATGACGAACCATCGACTGACCTTCCCATCCCCAAGTACACTGGAGCAGCGGACGATGGACCCGTGCAGGACTGGTTCGACCTGTTCGAGCTCCACGCTACCGCTGCATCATGGTCGGAACGCGAGATGATCATCAACTTTACCCACTACATATCCGATGAGGCTTTCAAATTCTACCTCACCCACATATTTCAAAACGACGACTCATGGGAAAAGATTAAAAAAGAAATGATCGTTTGGTTTAAACAATGCAATGACGACTACGACGAAGATTCGCTTATAACCCACCCTGCACAGACAACCGCGCTCAGTCGTCACAGTCAAAAGCAGTCCTCAAGCATTCGAACGCCCAGAATGAATCGACCACTGCCACAACACAAAATGGAACATGAGTTCACTGACAGGCGGCCGTGCGTATTTCGGGAAGAACTCAACCATCGGGCGCAGCTCCCTTGTGCACGAAAGTCGGCATTTACAAAGTCGTGGCACCAACATAGGACACGAGACGTCACTCACCCTGCTGATGCCTTTCAAACTTCGTCTCGCATACATGGTCCACCACCTGGTTTTCTACGACGCAGCTCTTCAAAGGCTCCTAACGGTCACTATTCGTGTCATAAGGACGCCTTGTTCATGGTAGACCAGCTCACACACGCGAAAAATGCCAAACAACCCCATGACGACTCGAAGAGTGAAAATCAGTCTTCACACATTGAATCAGCTTACTTTACATCTAGCACAATCGGGCTACCTCCTGGTTTTCCGTCACTTGGCTCTTTCGTCGCTCACAACGCCCACCTCACATCTAGCACGCTCACAATAGTCAGGATAGAGCTGCGGAGCTCGGAGAATACTCAGCCAAGCCCTGAACCTACCATCCAGATGCAGGCGCAAGAACCACTGGCAGCGAAAGGCGAAGAACAAGCCCCTGATGATGTATCTATCAACTCTGAAGCATTACCTTCATTACCCGAAATGCAGCACAACAGCCAAGAGACTACTACCTGCCCACTCGACACCACATTCAGTTGCCCAGAAAGTCAGTGTCATGGTCAAAAAGGGCTGCCACCTCAGCTCTTTTCGCAGCAACATCATCAATGCCAGCAAGTCCAAGAACAACTGAGATTCCAAGGGCCATACGAACAAGGACAACGACGAACACAAACATCATCGGATGATCACTCAAGGGTTAAACGAAGGCGTCTACAAGCTAGTCAAGTGAAGCGACGACAAATTCAATATGTCTCGCTCAAGACAAAGAAGTTTTCTGATTAAAGATGTTTTTGCAAAAAGGAACATCGCACAAGTTTTCTCCAGGAGAAATCAAAACCCAGTCTACAATCAAAGCTGTTGAGACAACAGGACACAAAACGACGAAGAAGGCGCAAAAGCACACCCTGTATTCCGGAAGAACGCAGAAATCAGCTTATAAGTCTTGGACAACAAACACGCAGACTGGGGGCGCTGCACGTGTACCAATCAAGGCAAAGAACACGACGCCTACGAAAATCATGCTGCTGGTGCTCCAAAGCCTTCACACCACGTTCATTCTTTGCAAGCACTTTCGCATACAAGCACTTT
The DNA here is from genome assembly GCA_013436015.1 of Rhipicephalus annulatus. Classification (NCBI taxonomy): domain Eukaryota; kingdom Metazoa; phylum Arthropoda; class Arachnida; order Ixodida; family Ixodidae; genus Rhipicephalus; species Rhipicephalus annulatus. Next base: position 38,775 of record WOVY01000348.1, on the reverse strand, counting down.
CGTCATCTGCAGCTTCCACGTTCAGGGAGTACTTGTGTTTTCCAGTACGCAACAGTCAGCCTCGCCCACCAGAACTCCAGCACTTACCGGACTGCTGCACTCTCCTGTGAAGCTAAAGTGTGTTAACGAAAACTTTCTGGGACATGGAACGATCTTCCCTTTTTAACAGTGTTCACTTCTAAGCCATGCATGTTCAATTTTCGTTTCTGTTCGTCTGACGCGACTTCTTTCGGGGGGAGGGGGAATCCTGTGACGTAAGAAGGCAGGGATGGTTAGGAGAAGTAGAGGAGGAAGAAGTCAGAATGGAATAAACATGGCGTATGAGCCAGGCCACGTCGCCCATTCCTAATAGCGTCACACACACACACACACACACACACACACACACACACACACACACACACACACACACATATATATATATATATATATATATATATATATATATATATATATATATATATATATGTAAAGGGGGTTTATTGGAGGACTCAGCAAGCGGGTGGTAGCTCTAAAGGAAGGCAGGCGAACCCAGATGACGGTGCTTGATCGCCGATCTCGTGCCTTTTTCTTGTGCTGATGATAGCTGACCTGATGGTATCAACGTCTTGCTTATTCGCTACAATTACCCCCGGCGACAAAGTTGAAGCCATCCTGGCGATCTAACACGTGGGGACAAGCGGGTCAAAGTACGGCTTCAGACGGTTTACGTGAACGATATCACGTCCACGCCGACGACGGTCGCTCGGTGGCGTGAGGGGTTCAATGGCGTAGTACACGGGTGAAGTACGCTCGACCACGCGGTAGGGACCATGATAATTGGAGAGTAGCTTGGGTGATACACCAGGGGCGCAGGGCGGTACATGAAGCCATACAAGTGCTCCAGGAACGAACGTTGGTGCAGAACGATGGTCGTCGTCACGGATCTCCTTCTGGCGCAGTTGGTCGGATGTAGTAAGCCGCATGGCTAGCTTGCGGCACTCTTCTGCGTAACGAGCGGCTTCCGAGACAGGCTTGTATTCGGAGGGATCTGGCGAGTATGGCAGTAAAGTGTCGATGGTGTGTGATGGTTCGCGACCGTACAGGAGAAAAAATGGGGAAAACCCGGTAGTGACTTGCGTAGCGGTGTTATACGCGTATGTAACAAATGGGAGAACGAAGTCCCAGTTTGTTTGATCAGAAGCGACATGCGTAGGGAGCATGTCTCCCAGAGTACGATTAAACCGCTCAGTCAAGCCGTTCGTCTGTGGGTGGTAGGCTGTACTCTTCCGGTGAACAATATGGCACTGTTGAAGAAGTGCTTGTATTACATCGGAGAGGAAAACACGCCCTCGGTCACTGAGGAGTTCTCGAGGAGGACCATGACGAAGCACAAAACGATTGAGTATGAAAGTTGCGACGTCTTGTGCTGCAGCTGTGGGGAGAGCAGCAGTTTCAGCGTACCGTGTTAGATGATCCACTGCCACGATAGCCCATCGGTTGCCTGCCGTTGTTAATGGTAGTGGTCCGTAGAGGTCAATTCCTACTCGGTCGAATGGGCGGTCTGGGCATGGAAGTGGCTGCAATGAACCTGTTGCAGGATGTGGCGGGCTTTTCCGCCGCTAACATTCGTGGCAGCCGCGAATGAACTGGCGGACGAAGGTAAACATTTCGCGCCAGTAATACCTTTTTCGTAGGCGCTCGTAGGTCTTGAAAACACTGGCGTGAGCACATTGCGGGTCGGAATGAAACGACGCGCAGATGGTAGAACGCAGCGTTCGGGGAATGACTAGTAGCCATTTCCTACCATCTGCTGAATAGTTGCGCCGGTACAAAAGGCCATCCCGAATGCTGAAGTGCGGAGCCTGGCAGCGCAAGGTTTGAGTGGAAGGAAGTGTCGGTGCCTCGGATAACGCGTCAAGAAGCGAAGCGATCCATGGGTCATTGCGTTGTGCAGAAGAGATGGTGTCCTCGTCAAGCGCTGACAACGTGTTGTCCGAGGAAACAGATGCGATGTCCGGGGATAGGGGAGATCGTGACAGTGCATCAGCATCGGCATGCTTGTGGTCGGAACGATATACCACGCGAATGTCATATTCTTGAAGCCGAAGAGCCCAACGGGTAAGACGACCCGATGGGTCCTTAAGCGAAGATAACCAGCATAATGCATGGTGGTCCGTTACTACATCAAAAGCACGGCCATAAGTAATGGGCGGAACTTGACAAGCACCCAAACGATCGCCAAGCATTCCTTCTCGGTGACGCTGTAGTTCGATTCAGCCTTGGTAAGAGTTCTGCTGGCGTAGGCGACGACATACTCGGCGAATCCAGGCTTGCGTTGCGCGAGAACCGCACCGAGGCCGACACCACTGGCGTCGGTGAGGACCTCAGTTGCTGCCGTAGGATCGTAGTGACGCAGTATTGGTGGCGAAGTGAGGAGACGACGAAGGGTACAGAAGGCTTGGTCACACTCAGAAGACCATGAATTATCAGTGGTGCTGCCTATAAGTTTGGTCAAAGGCGCAATGATAGAGGCGAAGTTGCGCACGAACCGGCGAAAGTAGGAGCATAACCCCACGAAGCTCCGTAACTGCTTCCTAGTCGTTGGTTTGGGGAAGTCGGCGACAGCACGTAACTTAGCCGGGTCTGGAAGTATACCGTCCTTTGATACGACGTGCCGGAGAATCGTAAGTTGCCGAGCAGCGAAGTGACACTTCTTAAGGTTGAGTTGGAGCTGAGCATTCTTCAGGCACGTGAGGACGTGTTTGAGGCGCTCGAGATGTGTTACAAAGTCTGGCGCAAAGACGACTATATCGTCGAGATAGCAGAGACAGATTTGCCATTTCAAACCCCGAAGAACCGAGTCCATCATGCGCTCGAAGGTGGCAGGCGCATTGCAGAGGCCGAAGGGCATGACATTAAACTCATACAGACCGTCCGGTGTCACGAAGGCTGTTTTTAGTCGATTGGCATCTGCAAGGGGGACCTGCCAGTACCCTGAGCGCAAATCTAATGATGAAAAAAACTCGGCACCTTGTAAAGTGTCAAGGGCATCATCAATCCTGGGTAAAGGATACACGTCTCTTCGAGTGATCTTATTTAGGCGCCAGTAATCCACGCAAAAGCGAACGGAACCATCCTTTTTTTAACGAGCACTACAGGTGAGGCCCATGGACTTTGTGAAGGTTGAATGACGTCACGTTGCAGCATATCGTTCACCTGTTCGGTAATAACTTGGCGTTCCGCCGCAGAAACACGATATGGTCGCTGTCGTAGTGGCGCATGGGAGCCGGTATCGATGTAATGTAGAGTGGTAGAAGTGCGGCCAAGTGAAGGTTGAACAACATCGAAAGATTCGCGGTACTGGTACAGCAGTTCGAGGAGTTTATTTAGATCGTTCAGATGGTGACAGTCCGTCTGCGATCGCCGAATCGAACACTTTTGAAGCCTGTAGATGAGAGTGGTTAAGCGCACTGACGGCGGCGAGGTCACTTTGGAATGATTCTTGCGGCACGGTAAAAATTTGTCCGTTATCAATCGGCTGTACGCATTCAAGAGACTCGCCTTTAAACAGTTTGATGGTATGCGGAAAGGGATTGGTAAGGCAGAGAGCACTGGCTCCATTAGAAATTGAGAGGGCTGAATAAGGGAGTAGAAGTGGTTTCCGACTTAGAAAGAGGCTTGATGGCTCGAAAAATGCTACTTCATCACGCATGCCATCGGAGACCACAGAGAGCAAAACAGCTGTTGTCGGTGGAATGTCAGTGTCTTCTTTGACAACTAGCTTGTGCGCGGCTTGATTAGTGTGGCCGTAGGGCTGGTCGAAGAACGGAAGCAGTTCAAGTTCGGAACGGGCACAATCTATAACGGCACGATTATGGGATAGGAAATCCCAGCCAAGTATGATTTCATGAGAGCACGAGGAAAGGACGATAAACTCAACAATGTAGTGGTCCTCCGCAATTTCGAGTCGGGCAGTGCAGGCGGCTATAGGTCGAACAGGTTCTTCATTTGCTGCACGTAAGATCATATCAAGCGGCGTGGTCACCTTTCGGAGCTTGCGGCGAAGTTTGGCGTCTATAACAGACACAGCGGCACCGGTATCCACAAGAGCGTATGCATGGGCGCCGTCTACAAAAACTTCGACGATATTTGACGGCAAGGTGCGAAGACTTGGAGATTTCGATAGCGCAGTTCTTGCCCCTTGAACTGCGACGGCTAGTTTCCCTCATTGTGAGGGGCTGGTCGTGGACGCATGGGTGACAAGGAGCGTCGATTGGGTGAAGGTTAGCGACGAGACGAAGTTGCTGGATAGTCACGGGAAGACGTGTTTGACAGACGATCCGAACTTTCATAACCAAAATGTGGTCGGTCCATGTAGTTGCTTCGTGGTCGGATGTCTGTGTAGGCGGGCACGCGACGACGGCAGTATCGGGAGATATGGCCAGGTCCGCCGCACGCAAAACAGATCGGCCGGTTATCGCGCGTTCACCAGGCATTTGCAGCAAGGGGCGCCGCTCACGCGGCATTCGGCTGAGTCGAGGCTGTGGTAGCGAGGAGAGGAGCCCATGCGACGGAAGACTGAGTAGGAGCCGTGACATGCGGCGGTCCATTGAACGGCGAGGGCTGGTGTGGCTGCTGCCTCTTTACTGCGTCAGCATAAGTAAGAGGCGCGGCGACAACTTGCTGCTGAAAGGGCACTGGCATAGCCTCGGCAATCTGGTCCTGAAGTGCATGTCGGAGCATGGGAGCTAACGGTGTCGGTGGTTGCTCTTGCTGCTGCTGCGGGAGCTCTTGGCGCTGACAAAACGGCAGGAGGGAAAGCTGACGTGCGACCTCCTCACGCACAAAGTCTTTCATTTGTGCTAGAAGGCGGGAGTGGTCAGGTACGACGTCCAGTGCAGCGAGTGGTTGGTTAGGCTGAAATGGACGACGGGTGAGAGCTCGTTGCCGTCGCAATTCGTCGTAGTTCTGGCACAGAGTTACCACTTCAGACACCGTGCCAGAAGACTTCGCCAGGAGCATTTGACAGACGTCGTCATCAACACCTTTCATAATGTGCTGGATCTTAGCACTTTCGCTCATTGCGGCATCGACGCGCTTGCAGAGATCGAGTATATCTTCGATATAGGCGGTGAACGTTTCGCCAGGTTCTTGTGCCCGTGAGCGCAGGCGTTGTTCGGCGCGCAACTTCCGCACGGCAGGGCGACCGAAAACCGAGGATATTGCCTGCTTGAAAGTGGCCCAGTTCTCGAACTCGGATTCGTGGTTTGTGTACCACAGTTTCGCCACATTAGCCAAGTAAAAGTTGACGGTGCTCAACTTAGCAGCGTCATCCCACCTGTTTGGTCCACTGACTTTTTCGTAGGACGACAGCCAGTCCTCGACGTCCTGGTCTTCGGCGCCCGAAAAGATCGGGGGGTCTCGCTGGTGAACCGGGCCGGGGCAAGTAGGAGCCGCGAGAGGTGCTGTCTGTTGGGCAGCGTCAACTTGCATGGTCGACGGCAGAGTGCGGGATCGGAGTTCCAGGGTGTAGGTGATGCAGTTACCCAGCAATATCCACCAAATGTAAAGGGGGTTTATTGGAGGACTCAGCAAGCGGGTGGTAGCTCTAAAGGAAGGCAGGCCAACCCAGATGACGGTGCTTGATCGCCGATCTCGTGCCTTTTTCTTGTGCTGATGATAGCTGACCTGATGGTATCAACGTCTTTCTTATTCACTACATATATATACATATACATATATATATATATATATATATATATATATATATATATATATATATATATATATATATATATATATATATATATATATATATTGTGAGACGACGTCAGGTACGAAGGAGCGACCGTTTTATTGTCAACCCAGACGCGCGAGCCAGCAACCGAACAAGCAGCGAGCGGCTACGATGATGATGATCACGGTGCTTTGTATGCGCAGGTGAAAGTGAAAATGATGAGCAACACAATCAGCGCTCACACTATTTCCCCCCTACACGAAAGCGGTCTGCAAGACGTTCATTTAGTAAGTGTATGAGCGCCGGATGTAAGGTTTCAGGCGAGACACATGGACGATCTCGGTCCCGCGACGACGGCGATCAGAAGCCGAAGTAACCGGAGCGACGCGATAATTTACGGCCGATGTTCGTTCAAGCACGGTGTAAGGACCCAGGTATCTGTGAATGAATTTTTCACAGAGGCCGGGTGTGCGAACAGGTGTCCAGAGGAGCACTTCGTCGCCTGGGTAGAATGACACAACTCGACGTGTCGCATCACAACGAACTTTTCGCTGGGCCTGAATGGTAGAGGTGTTGGCGCGGGCGATTGTGCGGCAGTGGTTGACACGGGCAGCGAATTCTTCCGGAAGGGACGCAGATGGGACAGAAGGCGTGGACAAAAAGCTGGTGTCTAGAACAAAAGATGGTGCACGGCCATACACAAGAAAAAACGGGCTGTAACTTGTAGTGCGTTGTAGGGCAGTGTTATAGGCAAACGTGACGAAAGGTAGTATTGTGTCCCAGTTCTTGTGATCGGGTTGGACATACATAGAGATCATGTCTGACAAAGTTCTATGAAAACGCTCAGTAAGACCATTTGTTTGCAGATGATATGCCGAGGTGGTCTTATGGATTGTGTCAGAGGCCTGTAAAACTTCAGCGAGCACACGAGAAAGAAATGTCTTGCCACGGTCACTCAGGAGAACACGAGGGGCGCCGTGGCGCAGGATAATGGCACGCAGAACAAAGTCGGCTACTTCGCTGGCAGCTCCAGTAGGAAGAGCTGCCGTCTCAGCGTAGCGAGTAAGATGGTCTACGGCAGTAACAATCCAGCGGTGACCGGCGGCGGTAAGCGGAAGGGGTCCGTATAAGTCTATGCCGACGAACTCGAAGGGAGCGGATGGGCACGGGAGAGGTTGTAGAGGGCCGGCGGGAAGAGATGTCGAACGTTTTCGGTGCTGACATGATGAACAAGAAGTGACGTACCTGGAAACACTAGTGGAGAGGCCAGGCCAGAAGCAGCGAGTCTTAATGCGATCGTAGGTTTTATGAAAACCCAAGTGGCCAGCCGTCGGGTCGTCATGAAAGGCTTCTAAGACTTGGAGTCGAAGTGAGCGAGGTATGACCGGGACCCATCGGCTACCGAGAGGATGGTAAGTTTGTCGAAGTAGCGTTCCGTCATGAAGTTTGAAACGCGTGAGTTGTCGTCGCAAGCGGCTGTTGGGAGCACGAGATGAGCCGGTGAGCCGATCGATGATTGTACGGCAGTATGTGTCTGCACGTTGGAGCGAGGTGAGGTCTGCGGATTGAAGGAAGTCATCCGGTGCAGTGGGCTCGATGGGACTAAGACTGGTCATCTGCTTGGTCTCTTGGCTGGGAGGTGCTGCGCAGCAGGTAGATGCGTCATGATTTTGCAACAGCGGACAGCGTGACAAAGCGTCGGCATCTTGGTGTTTGCGACCCGACCGGTATGTGACACTGTAGTCATACTCCTGCAGTCGGAGCACCCAACGACCGAGGCGTCCTGACAAGTTTTTTAATGATGACAACCAACAGAGCGCATGATGATCCGTGACGATCGTGAAGCGGCGGCCATACAAATAGGGGCGAAATTTTTGCACGGACCATACGATAGCGAGACATTCCTGTTCAGTGATGCTGTAATTGCGTTCCGCTGGGGAGAGAGTACGGCTCGCGTAAGCCACGACTTGCTCTTGTGAAGCCTGGTCACGCTGCAGCAGGACAGCGCCGATTCCGTGCCCACTTGCGTCAGTGTGTAATATAGTAGGGGCTGTGGGATCAAAATGGCGAAGAACTGGCCCTGACGTGAGGCATCGCTTCAGGGTCTGGAAAGCAGCTTCACAGTCATCTGTCCAAAGAAATGATGCACTTGTGGTCAGGAGTTTGTGAAGAGGAGCCGCGATAGTGGCAAAATCACGGACAAAACGGCGGAAGTAAGAGGCTAAGCCGAGGAAGCTGCGAAGGTCTTTGAGCGTGGTGGGCTTAGGAAAGTGCAGCACAGCGGCCACTTTGTCGGGATCAGGTTCGATGCCAAGCTTGCTGACAACGTGGCCTAACACTTTGATGCTGCGGCTCGCAAACCGACACTTCTTGGTATTTAGCTGGAGACCGGCTTTGGCTAGACATGTGAGCACCTCGTCTAGACGTTCTAGGTGTTGCGAGAAGCTGGATGAAAAGATGACGATGTCGTCCAGGTAACAAAGACAGGTCTTCCATTTTAGGCCACGCAGCACCGTATCGATCATCCGCTCAAATGTGGCTGGGGCATTGCAGAGCCCAAAAGGCATCACATTGAATTCGAAGAGACCATCAGGAGTAGCAAACGCTGTCTTCTCTTTATCAGACTCATGCATCGGGATCTGCCAATACCCAGATCGTAGGTCGAGACTTGAGAAATATTCTGCACCCTGTAAGGTGTCAAGTGCATCGTCAATTCGAGGCATAGGATATACATCCTTGCGCGTAATTTTGTTTAGTGCCCTGTAATCAACGCAAAATCGCACTGATCCGTCCCTTTTCTTAACTAGGACAACAGGAGAAGACCAAGGGCTTGTGGAAGGCCTGATAACGTTGCGTGCGAGCATGTCATTGACTTGTTCCTCGATGACCTTGCGTTCTGAAGACGACACGCGGTAAGGGCGACGGCGGATAATACGAGAACCGTCTGTGGCGATGTGATGAGAGGTCACCGTAGTTTGACCTAAGCCGTCCGAACAAACGTCAAAACAAGTCTTGTGTTTTGTTAAAAGGGCCATTAAGTCATTAGTTTGCGTTGGAGTGAGATATGGACTCAAAGTGGCTTTAAGCGCATTAGATGAGCCTCCTGGTGGCGTACACTTAGCGACTGACGGCGGAGACGATACAGTGACGACACATACCGGTGCTATGTCGATAAGGCTGGCAACAGTGGACCCCTCTGGCAGTAGTTGTGGCTCTGTTGTCGTGTTGTAGGCGGTGATACTGGCATGACCACGCGAAAACCGCACTAGACAACATGCGATGGCGATTCCTCGGAAAATGCAGCGCTGATCGGGGACAACCACTGCGTCACCGTCAATGGTATCGCTGGATCTAATGGTGAGGATACGTTCTTGGGCCGGGGGCAGTACAAAGTCTGCAGCTGCAACAAGGTGAGGCGACGAAAAATCGTAAGCACTAGAATTTTCAGTGTCCGTAATGCGAATAACGGGCGGACCACACGAAATGACAGCGGAAGCGGCTGACAGGAAGTCCCAGCCCAATATAATCGGATGAGCACATGAAGAAAGCACAGCCAATTGTATATGGTGACGAATTCCGTCGATCAGAACACGAACAGTGCATTGTCCAATAGGGTAAATTCTATTTTCATTAGCACCACATAACACCGGACCAACATATGGAGTTTGCACTTTTCGTAGACGATGACATAGTTCGCGATCAATGACCGAAATGGCTGCTCCAGTGTCCACGAGTGCGTCAACCGAAATGCCTTCTACACAAACAGTTAGTAAATTTGCAGGGCGCGCAGGAGGAATTGGGACACTTCGACGACAGGCAGTTTCTCCTCCAAAAACTGCAGCTGCTAGTTTTCCGAGTGGCTGTCGAGGGGCATCCGGGCAGAACGTAAAGGCGAAGTAGTACGGCGGAAGGGCGATGGTGAACGACGGCGGGGTGAGCGGGAAGAACGAGGTTCACCGTGGGACAAAGGAGGCGAAGGCGAACGTCGTGACGAGGGAATGTAGGTTCCTCGAACGTAGGGGTCAGACCTCGCAGCCCGGTCACTCTCGTACGAAGAATAACCTCGTCGTTCATCTTGCTGGCGCCGACGGCAAAAGCGGGAGATATGTCCTCTTATGCCACAGTAGTAACAGACGGGGCGCGTAGGGCGCCAGGCAGGAAAGTGTGGTTGTGGTGGTGCCTTGGCTGCCATCGCGGCCAAATGGTCGTATACGACGTCCGTAGTTACAGGTGGAGTAGGTGGAGGAGGCCGTGACACGACTTCGGCATACGTAGGCACATGTAAGGGCACAGGAGGCGGGGCACGTGCGACGCTCGTCATCGACGCCAATTCGTCCTTTATAATTTCCCGCAGGTTAGGAGGGGGTGAGCGGGCAGGTGAAGTCGGTGCGCTGGCAGGAACAAGGCTGTGAAGTTCCTCTCTCACTATGGTGCGAATTAGAGCTCGCAGCTCATGCTCGCCAGTAAGACGAGTGTCATAGGAGGCGTGTGGAAGGCGCATTGAGTAAAGTGCGTCCAGGCGCTGGCAGGTGGTAATAATGTCCTGAACTGTTGTCGGGCTCTGCATGACAAGAGCATTAAAGGCGACGGAGTTGATGCCTTTCATTACTTGCCGAATACGATCGGCCTCCGGCATGTCCTTTTGGGCGCGGCGGCAGAGGGCCAGAACGTCTTCAATGTACGATGTGTACGATTCGTCAGGCCCCTGGATGCGGGTAGCGAGCTTCTGTTTAGCTACCTCAGAGCGTCCTGTAGAAGTGCCGAATATTTGACGCAGCTGCACCGTGAATGCTGACCAATCAGGAAAGTCGCGTTCGTGGTTATGATACCACGTCTTAGCAACCTCCTTCAGATAAAAGGGTACATAGCGCAGCTTATGTGCCTCATCCCAGTAATTGCAAGCACTGGTACGGTCGTAACTGTCCAGCCATTCTTCTACGTCCTCACCGCGAAGGCCAGAAAACACTGGAGGGTCTCGTTGCGAGGTACTCACGGTGTGGAGAGGCCCAGCAGGCTGAGCGGGGTGGTGCGAAGAAGGCGGCAGGGGGTGGGTCGTTTTGCGCCATCACTGTTGGCAAGCACAGCCGTCGACCTGATCGGAGCTCCAGAGGTGACCGGTAGTGCACGAGGACTTGGGAATCACAGCACGCTCCACCACTTGTGAGACGACGTCAGGTACGAAGGAGCGACCGTTTTATTGTCAACCCAGACGCGCGAGCCAGCAACCGAACAAGCAGCGAGCGGCTACGATGATGATGATCACGGTGCTTTGTATGCGCAGGTGAAAGTGAAAATGATGAGCAACACAATCAGCGCTCACAATATATATAATATGGTCATGTCTAGCATCATACACCCAGTATATGTGTGGTCGTTCACTCCAACAAAAAAGTCTTGGATGTATTTTTAGGCAAAATTCTTGCATCACAAAGCTCATTTTATAATTGTACTGTTCAAAAGTTATCATTCCTATTGGGCCATTCTGGAATTGCCTGTCAACTTTCTTTTTTGATTCAATTTGTCACTGCTACTAATTGTTGTAAACGCAAATGTTGAAATGCAACAGAGCAGCAGAGACTCACACCAATGTTGAATGTAACAGCAGCAGAGACCCAAGACTATGCCAAATCTACGCTCCGCTTAGGTTATCATAACCATTGGTATGTCTTGGTTCGCGCATAATAAACAAAAAAAACGCAGTTGTCATGCGAATGAAATCTCTAGTTTAAACCTCCCCATGTCAAGCATCAGAACCTATTGCGTTAAGAAAATGCTCAGTACGATGCAAGCATTTGCTTTAGACATGAACGTGACAAAAAGGAAAATAAATTAAGAGCCTAACAGTTGCATTGTGCCACTACGCCGTAGCAAGTGAATGGACATGTCCGGTGTCAGCGAGGGCTCTGCAGGAAGAGACTAGATTTCAAATAAGAAAGTACGACTGCTTGATTCAATCATTATAGCTGTAGCCACCTCATGATATAAAAAAGTGCGATGGCGTTATATGCCCTAAGACGTGTTGTTCACCGATTGTTCTTACATATCCACAACCACCGCTGCATCTTCCCGACACATCGCCCATAGAATGCATAACGAAGTGCAAGAAACGCATTCAAATTTCATGTTACTCACTGGCAAAACTATAGTGAAGAAAAAGACTACGGGAAAAAGGTCATTTCTGTGTGGCGAAACGAATGTGGTAATACGTGTTCAATAAATATTAGTATGCATGTATGACAGTTGCTGAAACGGACTATAGGTCCTTAGTCGCGAGACGTGCTACGCGCATATGAAAATTTGATACGAGAGCATATCCCGACTGCGTGTTGCGCCGTGACGCAGATGCGACAGGAGCCAATGAGGCGCTCAACCACTGTCTAGTAATAAAATATTTCTGCCCAGCTTCTTGCATTATACCTGAAGTCGTTGCTTAGTTGCTGGAGATCTGTTCAATTTCATTTATTTTTATGTTTTCTTTTTTTGTTTGATTCTCTTTAGCAAAAGAAAAATTAAAGAGACTGAACCATGGTACACTTAATAGACATTACAAAGTTCTGCATGAAAAAAAAAACAGTCAACTTCAGAAGGTTGAATCGTGAAAAGCTCGTTGGTGGGGTCCCCATACCACGACCAGTCTTGCAACTGATTCGATTCAGGTGATTTCGTTTGCTACCCCGTGATGGAACGAAGGAAGCGAGCAGGAAGGGAGAATCCATAGAGGTTAACCAGAAATACAACCGGTTGTCTACTCCACACTGAGGAATTAGGGAAGGGGACAACAAAAATTAGGAAGAGGTAAAGAGCAAAAAGAAAAGGAAAATTGAGAAAGAGAGAGAGAGAGTAAATTCACTGCAGCGTGTAGAGCTCCACCGCAAGTGGGAGGCGTTCACACGAATCCGGCGTCTTCAAAAAACACAACAGGACTTTCACTACCTTGTGTGCTATCGAGATATGTGGGCGGTGCTGCAACAGCACCTACACAAGAAGTGACTGATCATTCAGTCGCTAAATTGCGTCGGAAAGCTTTCATAAACCCATTTACCATTTGAGCTGCGTTACATGAAAGAACGAATGACCTGCCCAGGATGAAATGGCGTACTATTCTCGCATACCACTATTCAAGATCAGTTTTTCAAGACGATAGTCTTTCTTGGCGACCATCAACGCAAAAATATTTGCCTGCCTGTCTGTCTGTACATTTGCCTGTTTGTCGGCCCTTAACGGTACCCTAAACGGCACCAAAATAGCCAAACGATACTCCAAACGGCCGACCCCACCCGCAGCGCCCACAATTACTGCTCAAGATTTAGCGTTCATACTTGAGTGATTGTCAATTAAACAGCAAGTAATGCGCATATCTGAGGCACCATAACAACACGTCAATATTATGTATGTGTATTTTTTACTAGAAAAGGCATACTTAAACAATTAAAGGACCGTAGCGTTTATCACGCTGCGCTGACCATGCAACGCTTGCACGTAAAGACAAGTGCTTCCGACGCTTTGCTAAGACGACACGGTGGTGGCACCTACCCGTCGCCTTGCGTTCTACACCCTATCACCTCCGAGACGGGCGAGCAAGGCGCGCGAGCTTCGTTTTCCAAGATAACTGCCAGATAGCGCTCACGTCCCACGTGTGACATGACTTGATGCGCTCGTTCGCCTCCACTGCACGCTCGAGTAACTCTAACGTAGCGCCTCCAGAATACCAATAACCAATTTTCTTGCGCAGAACATCAAACAAATGTTTTGTTCAGTCTCTCTAGACGTAAGACTATCGTCATTTGACGACATTTGCAGTGTAACATGCAGATATGGGGCCAAATTATTTTATTGAGCTCACACATTTTTTTCTACCCGATTCGATAAGCTTGAATCCAATTGAAGCCGGGCTTTATTTGTGGTATATTTGTTTTAAGTTCAGTTTTATCAAACAGATAACTGGCCCACGCCTACGCACATGTCATTTTAAGTGCATGTTCATTCGAGTGACAGCTAATAGAAATTGACCGTAGTATTATCATTTTCTTATGTATGGATTGTATTGTTATTGTTATTCAAGCGCGTTAATCATTGCAAACACGTTCACAGATGTTGGTGTATTTTTCGTAATTACTCGGCTTACGTATCCATAGGAGGCCCCCTATCAGTTTTTCAAAAATTGCATATTGGGACCTCCTTCTGTAAAATTTTAACCATGTAACTGAACTGAATGACTTAATAAACTTGATTTGACAGCTGGTAACTGCTGGAACTACTCTCGTCAAAGTTCCTGTTTGAACTACGTGTCGCAGGTAGCAAATACTTTCTTAGTGAGAATGAGACTTGGTTTTATTGTGCATTACTGTGAATAGCAGTTTACACACAGTTTCCGAGGTGGTAAGTTCAAGGTTTCGACATCACATACACCGCTGATTTCGTGAGGTATTAAAATATTTCTGCAAAATCAATACTGCTTCATCATGCGCTATCACTACCACCGTTTCACTTTTTTCATGGGGACATGCCAAAAAATACTTATAATGGCGCGTCGCCATATCTGCGCTATTACTACATGCGCACTACAGGATGTTCCTATAGGAAAAAGAAAAATAAGAACACCTGCGTTCGCTACTCTGAACATGTACAATGCCCATATTAAAATTTATAAGTAGACAAAGAAAGCGAGAGCGAGAGAGCTTACTACAAGGCAGGTGGGTCACTCTGAAGTAGTTCGCGTTAGGCTGCGACTGCACATGGGTTATAGGAAAGAAGAAAGAAGAGTGATGAGCTATTGTGGTGTGTACGAGAAGAGGTTATGCGTTTTTGTGGCTTATCCGTTGTCGTGGTTGTGCACCGTAGCCGCCGATGACGATGACGATAATGCTGATGACGACAAAGAACAAGCGTGTTCCAGACCACACATTCTCTTTCTTCTTTCTGCACATTCGCCCACTCGTCATAATTCACTTCGTGGATATGCCGTGATTTTTGCTATATTCAGGTGGCCAGCGATTTAGCTGCAACGGTATGCTCATTCTAGTGCTCTTGACAAAATACAGAAGAGCCCCTGTAGCAGCTTATCACACTGATCGTACATTGCGGAAATAGTACGTCTGTGTTTTTTGGACTGGCATCTGGCAGCGTTGAAGCCAGCGTATATCATTGTGACACGAAGAGTGAGCAGTGTCAAAGGAGAAATGCCTAGTTTCATTCTTATGGCATGTATACGATCAAGCTCGACTGATGGAGCGTAAACCATGCTTACGAAGAAAGGCTCCCTGTTTGAACGTTTAAGAAGCAAAGCTTCCTTAAAGTACTTTGATATCTTATATTTCTCTCTCTTCCTGTTGTAGCTCTGGAAGAGGCTTCGATTGCTTCCTTTTCAGTCTATATCATCAACGTGAGCGTGGCTTGACACGGAGGTTATGTCTGGATGCTGTCTGGATTAGAGCAGTTACGTCACCAAGAAATGTAAGTCCCCCACGTTTGTGACAATCACTATGATTGAACTTTCGTATTAGTTGGCAGATATGATCTTTTGGAAGTCTCTATCGAAGCACCGAAACGGGTCGCGTTTTGCGTAAGAAAAGTTAATCAAGATGCTGCATGATGCTTATAGTTGGGCTTAAAAAATGAGAATATTCATCAAGAAAAGAATCAATATGTTGAGCTCAATTCTAGCGCTCTAATTAAAACGTATCACCAAGGGCTAATTGGTACCCCAAAGAAGGTGGTCGTTAATGGCTCTGGCAAGGCAAGGAAAAGCTATGGAGCTTCTTTCATGAGTTAAGGCGGAGGTAATCAGCTCTCAGCACGCGATAAAAATGAAAAATCGACCAGACATATCGCACCGTCTCGCGTGCTTCTACTTATAAAGGAAAACAATTTTTCGCGATTCTAAGCGGTCACCCGTCTCGAAGTGCAAAGAAGAAACGCATCAGAGGAGACTAAACAATTCGGTTAGCAAAGTTCTCACCTATAACGACAAGGGCACAATCAAGGAGAAAATTTCAAGGTGACGCCAAACTCTTGATAGTTAGAGCTGATCGATGATAAGGTGGGAGCCTGTTGTTGATGCGATGAAAGATACAGAAGCTGATGGTTGATAGTCACCCCCCCTCCCTAAAAAAAGGAGTCTAAAAGATAAACGAACTTGGGGCTAAACGTTCAGCCCGAACTAAAAAAAGATGACAAAACGTTCACTAGCGTACAATTTGATAGAGGAAAAAACGACAGAACTAAACGAAAACGTATTCGCTAATAGCGATTAGTCTTTGAACTTTGCCGACATCGAATAGTTCCCTCGAAGGTGTTGGCGCCGAAGCACTACAGGCGACAGTAGAAGCACACATTCCACGCTGGTGGCTACTTAGCGGATCAAATTAGCACCACACTCCCTGGCGTAATGACTTTGTTTTTGTACTGCTTTCATGCCGTATGCCTTCTTGCTACTGGTTAGACACCATACAGCCATTAGAAAGAAAATGAAGGCCTCCACGGCGTCGGTGCAAACCAAAATCACAAAACAAAACAAAAAATGACCTTTTCTGTACTTTCTTTACGAATGTGAGGCTCGTTAGCAATTAGACGAGAAGATTACCAAGCTGTCTTCGAATTTTTTTTGTTAATGACAGAGACGCGTAGACGTCATGATTGTCACCGAACGCTTCAGTCGCTTCTGTTAACGATTGCTAATTTTTCACTTATATACTGCATTTGTATGCATGTACACGTGACTAGATGTATATACAGATGATTTCATATTCCCAAAGAGTGCTAACAGACGCAACTACCATAGTGTTTTGAAAATTTACATTATTATGCTTCAAAAAGCAACTGGAATGAAAGATATTCACCTAAAGTGGTGTTACTATAAAGTACAGTTAATCCTAAGTGCAATATATGCCTATAGCACAAACACACACAAGAAAATGCACGTCTGACGCAAGCCACAAAGTTTTCTCACACACTAAAAAAATTCTAAAAACGAAGCCTACACGGGATGGCATGAGAAGCCGTGTTTGGTGGTAGATGAATGAATGGATGAAAAAATTAGCTTTGTTTAGATCCAAAAGGTGACACCTGTTAACAACAAGCAACACAGGCAACGACAGGTAACAACAAGTAACAACAGAAAGGCTAGGGCTTTCAGTCCGGACGCTGGTGCAGCCCATATTTTTAGTAATCAGGACAGAACAAGAATATCAGGACAGGTTTTCAGGTGACGAGGAAGAGCAAGCAGTATTCTCCTCCAGATTGCCCAGCAAATGACTATTTTCACATTTGAAAATTTCCATATACTAGTTTAGATGGCATGTCGGTAATCATAATAGGCACATCTTGAACGCACTTTACTCGTGCATGGCGTTTCAGGTCCCAATGTTGTGGGCTGCAATTCTATTTAATAGACATCGTTATAATAGTTTAAAATGTTCTCCACTAACATGACCCATATCGCTGTAAGGTGTAAGTATACGAACTAGTGAACAGAACTTGTTATTAACATTTTAATTACATTATGGGGCGAAGAAGTGAGCTTGAAGCGACTCATGATACATTAACGGTAGGCCGTTGTTGCACGTTATTGTTTTTCAGATTGGCAGTTTTTCTTTGTCAGTGGGATTATAATAACACAAAATTCTGATGAAGAGCAAATACATGCGCAGAAGCAAACCTTTACCTCTTGAGGTAAATTTACAATGCTATAGGGATCACAAATATTCACAGCATCTTTCATTGTTTTCCTACCATTCTCAATCGATACTGAATATCTATCACTTAATAAATTCACACATTTTGTGCGCACAGTTGTTTCTTCTCGGTGGCTATTTACTCTCGTTCCGTTTTGCAGCTGCTGAGGTTTTTGAGGAAGACGGACCTGGTAAAGCGACTCTGAGAGCGATGTCACGTTCCACGCCAGATTAACGGACTCTTACCTACTAAGTGCTTGTGCACGTGCTCTGTGATGTGCTACTTTTCTGTCCCTTTCCTTTCATTTTTCAGTCTCTCTCATACCTTTCCCGCGTGTAGGGTAGCAAACCGGTTATCATGTACCGATTGGCCTCCCTACCTGTTCTTTTCTACCATTTTATTATCTCTCTGTTCTGCAGCCGTTTTTAATTTCTTGATATATTATCCACGTTGAATGCAAACAGGTGCAGTGTCATGGGGCACGAGGGCACTAGAATGCACTTTGGAAGTACAACTGGCACAGATAGTTCACCAGTGCGTAACTTGCCAATGTGGCTTCAAGGAACCGCGCAGACACAAGGCACACGATTGAACATCGTAGAGAGAGGAAAATTGATAAAATGCGAATGTTTTTATTGTTTAGACATCCCGTCGCAAATCAAGTCAACGATCTCTAAACGTTTTGACGTTGTTCTTTTCTGTGGAGGTACTTGTTACAACATATCATAACTACTTCACGTGACTAAGGAATACCGCTCTTGTTAAACCTCGTGATTAGCCTCGTAGAATAAGCGGGTTCTGCGAAACCTTAATGGGGTTGGAAGGCGTGCACTGAGGTGCACCTTACACACAAATGTTCACAAGCATTATAAATCGGATAAGTCTATGTTGCATTATGCGCCTTGCTGGCACATCTTATCTTCATATGACGAGTGTCACGTGGTAATCGCGTGGACGAAGGCAGCAGTTGGCTTATCCAAGATGACTCTTTATTGGGCCGAACTTGTGGCCGAGAAATGGAAGGTCGGATTACAGCAATACACAATGCCCAATGATAGCGGTGAACAGAGCATCGGCCATCAATATTCTGATCCACGGCATCGAACATTCCAGCGTTATAGCTGGCGGCTGCGTTTCTTCGAGAATAAACTCAGCTGTTTGCGTTTGGGTGCTCAAGCCTATCCGACGATCCTAAAATAAACAAGAACGCTCTTAGACATTCTAGCGCGGTGCGGGGCAGAATTGACACGTATATTGGGTCGGTAACATAAAACGATAGAAAGGAGTGTGGCAATGGTTCCTTCTAAGGCACATGTGTTAGGATTGATGGTTATTTTTATTATCACTGCATAAGTGTCCGTGGAATCTGTAGATAAGCAGCAATGTTCGCCACGAGGTTCCACCGAAGCAATGGCGGGGAAGCTAAGCAACAACGCAGTACATCTCAAGGTGAATGAATGGGTAAAAGTAGTAACTGGCAGGATAAACAACCAACGGTGGCCTAGGCAAACATTCGTTTCGGGACCAAGTTCCTGCAGCTGTTTTGCGCTTATGCTTGCTATTGAAGGAAAGTAATCAAACGCACTGCACGCGATGTCCTCGGCCTAATCAGCTCACACATTGCCTCCAAACAAAAAAACTACCGTGATGACCCTGCAGTGTTAGGGGGAAATGAAGGTGGCACCCAACAGCAGGACGTTGGACAAACAGTACCGGCGCTGAGGCATGATAACGGGTGCTCCAGACATCTAGAGGTGCAGTGAAGGTAAAGTCGAGAGATCACAAAAAATAAAGGTTCGAGGAAAGAAGTGTGGAGATAAACACTGTCGCGAGTACACACACAAGGACCAGCCCTGCTGACAGAATTACGAGAAAGACGGTGGAGAGGGAAGACTATAGCCCTTCCTTCTCTCTTACATGCACTTTTGTAATCCAAACTAATGTAGATGTGCCTGAGGAAAATGAGGAATATCAAAGGTGTTCATCTTGCTTTTTCTCCATTAACATCAGGGATTAGGCGTCCTTCCAAAATAAAACGAAAGGAAGACTGCACCTGACACAGGTAAATGGCTGCATGCCACGTGCTTTTAGTTTTTTCATGCTTGTAGTTACACGCATGACGCCGAGCTTAAAAGCAAAGAGCTAAATTGTCCTCAGAACATGGCATTTATCAAAGTGATGCGACGGCTAATACACAAGGCATGGCCAGAAGCGATGGTTGGATGCTTTCGATATAGTTCGAAAGAGCCCAAACCATCAAGCATGATATCTTCCCGCTCCCGATAAACACGCAGACGAACATTCATATTATAAACCCATTTACCCTAATTAAAATATTCTTCGTTATTTTAAGGCTACTCCGCGAAATTTATAATGTGAACGCGCTACCTAAGCAAAAAAGTATTATACACCCGTATATAGTTTGCTGCTCAGCGAAATGCAAATGTAGAAACGCAGAACAACATGACAAATAATTTTATTGACGATATGTTGATATTGTAAGAAAAATGTACGCTGGAATCTGAAAGGTTTGTTATGTCTTCCTTTGTAGTCATCCTGTTCGGGCTTCAAGTACAATGATTAAAGTTTAAGAAGTCGTCCATGTTTCAGTTTTTTTAAACTTCAAGCGTTTCCGTTCTTACTCTGGCCCTGTTAGATTTGTAACCGCCCCTTTATCCTTCACTTAAAGCATAGATTACAGCGGTCATCATTGAAATGCTTCATTAAATAACGTTCTCGCTTACCACTGTCTTCTGCTTCGTAGAGTGCAGAGACGAAGGCTGTTGCAACTGACATGTTCAGTTCTGCTCCTTGGCTCTGCTATTTCGTCTTATACTAGATTCTTAATTTTTAAGAGAGAGCCAGTTAAGCAGGTTGTTTCTTGTTCACCCCGCACCAAAAAAAACTATCATCATAATCGGGTATGCTCCACAGAAATTCGGGAAATATCTCTAAACACAACTTCCACCAAAAAGAAAGCAGGCCACATTTAACTCAACAATGACTGCGAACTGATAGCTGCGAGCCGAGGACCCTATGTACGTAAAACGATAGAATATTAGGAAACGGGAAGGACAATGGCGGCGGGGAGAAGACCCCGCAGTGATGGAAGGCCCACGCCAACGATGACGTGCCCGTGTCGTGTTTGTGACTGTCTCTGCTACACTCGAGCTTTCCTGGGCTGAGAATCAACGCGCAAACAGCCTAGCATACCCTGGCCAAATCTTATCAACCACCTAGAAGCAACCTCATAAGTCGTGCGAGTCATCCAGTTTCGCTGTTTCAAGACTTGCGCCACTTAGCGAAAAATTCACTCATTTTTTTAAAAACCTAAACTTCGATGATAGTTATAGCGCGAGAACAAAACGACGACACAGAGACAAGAAGGACACGAAAGGCACGAGCGCTCGTGTCTTTCGTGTCCTTCTTGTCTCTGTGTCGTCGTTTTGTTCTCGCGCTATAACTATCGTCATGCCATACCAACTAGTCCAAGCTGCCACACTTCTAAGCTTCGACTCTAACCTAACCTTCAGGGTCCGTGTGTTCAGCACCAATACGCAACTTTATTGATACACGTTGTAACAGCGCTATCTGCAGACAGCAGTACGTGAGAATGAACATTGAAGCCAAGGACGAGGAGCAAACTTTTGGCGGATTATGCTTAACATAAAGACTGAACCATGACCGCCACCATCAAATAATGCCATACAAAGCTTTTATTACACCTGCATTAGATATAACATATTAGAACATACATTGGGGATAGAAAGTGTGAGGTCTCGATGTGGTGAGCGAGCGCCACGCCACGCTCTTGGAGTGAAAGGACACAGTAGACGCGGTTGGTACAAACCAAACAAGATACTTACATTTATTTAACTAATTTACAACGACGATACCGTCCGCCAAATCTTTACATCAATCGTTATCAACAACCTAGGACATCCGTATACAATATTGTCGCGAGTTATAAAATACAGGGGGTTTATTAAAAAACTCTGACAGTGGGACTTGCAGAGACGCTCTCAGAGAAGGCCGCTAAGATTATCGTCTTCTTCACTCTGCTGCGCTGCGCCTCTCGAGCAAATCCGCATTCTTCGTTGTCGTCGCTATTTCGCCGCTAAATTCAGCTATGCACGCGGCATTACCCTCCCGCCAGAGTGAGCGTCGTCCCGACGCTCAACAGGTAGAGATGC
This sequence comes from Rhipicephalus annulatus, assembly GCA_013436015.1. Classification (NCBI taxonomy): domain Eukaryota; kingdom Metazoa; phylum Arthropoda; class Arachnida; order Ixodida; family Ixodidae; genus Rhipicephalus; species Rhipicephalus annulatus. The sequence goes on along the minus strand of WOVY01000348.1, from coordinate 17,190 downwards.
GGCCATCTAGTGTTTACATCACTGAGAGTGGTAAAGTTTCATGCGGACCACGTGCACTGTCTCAGGCAGATGCTGGCGACGTTTCGAACAGGAGGAGGCGTCGGGCACGACTTCGTACGTCACGTCGCTAAGACGGCGCAGAACCTTGTAGGGTCCGAAGTATCGGCGTAGAAGTTTCTCTGAGAGGCCTCGTCGTCGTACAGGAAACCAAACCCAGACTCTATCTCCTGGTTGATAAATGACGAATCGATGGCGAAGGTTGTACCGTTGGGCGTCAAGTTGCTGCTGGTTCATTATTCTGACGCGGGCAAGCTGCCTTGCTTCTTCGGCGCGCTCAGTGAAGTCTGCGGCGTCTGTCTCTGAACCATTGCAATCGTAAGGCAGCATGGCGTCAAGCATTGTCGTGACTTCTCTGCCATGAATTTGTGCGAACGGCGTCATTTTTGTTGTTTCCTGGCGCGCCGTATTATACGCGAATGTGATGTACGGCAATATTCGGTCCCAATTCTTGTGTTCTACGTCGACGTACATGCAAAGCATGTCAGCGATTGTCTTGTTAAGTCTTTCTGTAAGCCCATTCGTTTGTGGATGGTAAGCTGTCGTCTTCCTATGCGCTGTGCCGCTGAGCGTAAGCACAGTGCGCAATAGCTCGGCTGTAAACGCGGTACCTTTGTCTGTTATGACGACAGCTGGAGCACCATGTCTCAGAACAATGTTCTCAATGAAGAACTGGGCCGCTTCAGCTGCAGTGCCACTCGCGATTGCCTTGGTCTCCGCGTATCGGGTGAGGTAGTCCGTCGCCACTATAACCCATTTGTTGCCACTGTCCGATGTTGGGAATGGACCCAGCAGATCCATTCCGATTTGAGAAAACGGGGTTTCTGGCACGGGCACAGGATGTAATAGTCCAGCGGGTTTGACAGGTGGTACCTTGCGCCGCTGACAGTCAATGCATGTTCGGACGTAATGTTTAACCTCTGCTGCGATTCTTGGCCAGTAATATTTTTCTTTGATGCGTGTCGCGTGCATAGCTGAATTTAGCGGCGAAATAGCGACGACAACGAAGAACGCGAATTTGCTCGAGAGGCGCAGCGCAGCAGAGTGAAGAAGACGATAATCTTAGCGGCCTTCTCTGAGAGCGTCTCTGCAAGTCCCACTGTCAGAGTTTTTTAATAAACCCCCTGTATTTTATAAATCGCGACACTGGTGGAGGTGCTGGGTACTACCACCTCATGATCAGCACCCCTGTGAGAAGCCCCGAGTCCAGCCCTACGAGACAGCCACGCGTGGAGACGCCTGTGCACCGCTCAAGCCGTCGCCTTCAAGGTCTTGAACCAGAATATGGCCTTTTAAAGGGAGCAACACTTCCGACAACCACCCCTACTCAAGAAATGGCAAGGAGTCCTGCACAGGTGACGGTCCAGAATATGCGTATTCCTGAACCATTTCATGGCCGGCCGAACGAAGATGCGCAAGACTGGCTTGAGCAGTTCGAACGGGTAGCTAAATCGAACTACTGGAGTCTCGATGGAAAGCTCTTCCACGTATACTTCGCCCTTGAAGACGGCGCGAAGACGTGGTTTATAAACCGGGAGGCAACCTTGACGACATGGGAGGAGTTTTGTCGTCAGTTTCTTGACACCTTCGGTAACGCGGACCGACGCGAAAACGCACAACGCCCTCTTGAAGGACGCACCCAACAGCTGCATGAAAGCGTCGCCATGTTTGCTGAGGATATGGTGCGCTTGTGCCACCGCGCGGACCCCAACATGCCCGAGGCTCGAAAGCTAAGCCATCTCATGAGGGGCGTCAAAGAGCAGCTATTTGTTGGTCTTGTGCGCAATCCGCCGACAACAGTGGACGAGTTCACCAGGGAGGCCACCGCAATAGAGCGTGCGCTACAGCAACGGTACCGACAGTCTGACCGCCCGGCCACCGGCGCAGCTGCAGGCGCCACCGCACTTACCGAAAACGACGAGTTTTCACTACGCCACCTGATTAGACAGATCGTGCGTGAGGAGATCGCGAAGGAGATCGCCAAATACACGTTGCAGTCACAGGCGCCCCCGCAGCAGGAGTCCACGGTAGCCTCCGTCGCTGAAATCGTTCGCCATGAACTTCGGCAAGCGTTTGCCTCTCCTCAGCAATATTCCTCTCCACCGCACCGTCCAAACTCGTGTACCTATGCAGACGCTGCGCGTCGTCCATTGGCACCAGAAGTATCGTACCAGCCGAACGGATACAGCTATGCAGACGCTGTTCGTCGACCCACGCCCATGCCAGCGCCGCAGTACATCGAACCGTATCCTGTGGCAGCCTGGGCTCAGCAGGATTCTGTCAGGCGACCCTATATGCGGAAGACCGACATATGGCGCACTGCGGATCGTCGACCACTCTGCAATAACTGTGGAGAGCCAGGGCACATTTGCCGTTTTTGCCCACATCGCCGAGCTGAATACCGCGGTAGTGTACCCAGCACCTCCACCAGTGTCGCGAGTTATAAAATACAGGGGGTTTATTAAAAAACTCTGACAGTGGGACTTGCAGAGACGCTCTCAGAGAAGGCCGCTAAGATTATCGTCTTCTTCACTCTGCTGCGCTGCGCCTCTCGAGCAAATCCGCGTTCTTCGTTGTCGTCGCTATTTCGCCGCTAAATTCAGCTATGCACGCGGCAATATTAGCATACACTCTATGACAAATGCAATAACACGACAAACACACAATAACATGACAAACACAATAACACACCCAAGGCGGCGTCGCCAACGCTTGACTTACCACGAGGGGCCCCAGCGCGCAGCCCGCGGCGCCATGCGCCGAGGACCCACGCTAGAGATAACTGTTCGCGGCAACCACCACGAGCAGAAGAGACTCGCTCAACTCTTGTCCGCCACCAAGGCTTGCTTTCACCAGAAGTCCCAGCCGGCGCTACCACTGTAACAACCATGATGACGGTAGTGGTCCTCAATGCGAACACAACGACATCTATCGCCCGTTGGTTGCAGCGTGAAATGCGACTTTTGGGCAAGGCACGTGCGCCACGCAGCACAAACAACTTTACAAGAGGTGTCAGCATCCAACAAAAGAAACACGAAAAAAAATGCGTACATTGTGGCGCAACGTTTTCACCACGCTCTGACCTTTCTGGCAATGAAAGCATAATAGAATGGTTATTTATTCAACCATAAGTGAACGTACTGCATTTTTGTTACCTTTTGGGCTACACCCGCGTCAGAAGAGATGCGAACAGAAGAGAAAGTAGGTGCTACATTGTTTGCGCTTCTTTTCGTTTACCGTGCACGTACGTGCTGTGCAAAAATGTTGTATGTAATGCAAGGTCCCACAATTTCAACCATTTCTGGCGGTGAATTGACATATTTACTATTTATTTCGTCGTTATTTTTATACTGTGAGCAATATTTACTCAGATAATTTATTACTTAAGTAGTTGTTTTCAAAAAGAAGTGTTGCCAGCTCCGGTTGTCTTTCAGTTGCCGTACAATTTCAGTGAAAAATTTGTAAGAACTGGGTTTTCCCCGATAACAACAACCACCACCACAACAAACAGAACAACAGGTCAACTGAAATAATGCCTGTTTATACTAATATTATTTTATAAAATTTGAAAAAAAAGAAGCTGTGCTATAGCTAGCTATCCCCGAACATCCCGAGCAGAAAAATGCATTTATTTTTACCCGTTGGTTTTCTCTCAATTTTACAGCGAAAGGTGTTATGAGATCAGAACAAGGGTCGCGTGCGCTGTAGTTGTCCGCCACCACCGTCGGTGTCCGTAAGCATTATCACGCAAAATAAAGAAGAAAAAGCTAAGTCAATCAAAACCACCAAGGACACAATGGGATTCTAACCCGCCCGCCTGCGTGCCATTTTAGTATCCTACCACTCAGCCACGTCGATAATTTCTTCTTTAATGACTGAGCCACGTCGATGTTTGAATGCTTGAAGCTCTGTTGCATACTTGCCATAGTCAGGCTTGATAACAAGAAAAGGAATCGCGTTAATATGAGTAGTAAAGTGTTTTACTATGCTACAACTCCTACCTCTTCCAACCCACTCCTTACAAAAACTTCAGGCATAATGTTTCGTCTTCGTCAGGCACAGCACCAAAACATTGCACATGATTCCTTGCAACTGTGTGGTGGGTCGGTACCACGCTTCCCCCAAAAATGGCGAAGGATGGCATAGTGGTTACCTTAATACTACACAAAAGTTATGATAATTTATAGCATTGTGGGTATCCTGCAAGCGTGTTTGTAGCAGTTACCCAACGAGTGTTTAAAAATGCTCTGAAAGGCCGCTCTTACAGTTTTCGCGGTGACTGTGGAAGCACGTTCCGCGCAGGCCTAAAGTTTTCTTTCTGATCGTCAGGCACAACTGTTCTTCGTTCGAACATGTTCCCTCTTGGAAACCTAGTGTGTTTACGTTTTAGTGTTCTTGTGTTGCCATCTGATTTTATCTTCGTATGCCGCCTAAACGTATCATTCCGGATTTCGAAACAGCAGGTCATTTCATTTCCTGTCCAATATTTGCGATTGCCGGCGGCTTTGCTCTGGCTGGACCTGAGCAATAGAATTCAATTACTCTGCTTATTTACTTTTACTTATCTGTTGCCTTTGGCCCCACAGAACAGAATAGAACAGCCGGCTACAGATTTTATTAACCTAAGCTCACTTTTTTTTTCTTCCACGACTTATTGCACATGTGTTGTCAATATCGATGCGGCTTCGTGATATCGTCTATTGCTTCGACTTGTTGCACATAGGTTTTTTCAATGCTTTGGAATTTCAATCTCAGCGTTCTTGAAAAGGCAGCTTGCCAAAAAATGACCTTTTTAAAACGAAATAAATTATCAGGAATAAATATGAAATGGCCCCAAAAAGCAAGGGCTTTGAATGAAATCTCATGGAAATTATAAGTCAGCTGATAGACTCACGAAGATTGCTTTATTTCTGTTCCTCACCTCGTATTCGTCTCATCTAGTCAGTATTTGGCATTAAAGAGAATAAAACAAAACCCACACAAAAGACACATACATGAATTTATGCTCCACATCATGAATGTATCTTCTCAGAATATAACGTAACACATTCGGGTACCTTTACGCTCAGCCTTTAATGGTTGAACGTGATAGCGATATTCTATCACGAGTGCGCACTTTAATGGTTTGATGCATACGCCGTATCTGTGTTGTTACTTCCGAAGTTTAAATTGTGAATTACTACAGTCTAATCAATTAAGTTGAAAATGGCTTATGTGAGAGAAGCTTTCGTATATGGCTACGTTCTGTGTAATGGGTATCAGGCTTTAAACCACGAGCAATTATGCACGTGAAATATTTCAGAACTTGCTGTGCACCCACTACCTGGTCTTGAGGCAATACGCGCAGTAACATGTGCGCCTTCAATATTGTAATGTGTGGCCGGCTTTAAACCATGAAGTCGTTATGATAATAACATAAATGTACGCTTGTACCAGGCAAGAATACTGCAATAATACATGTTGTTCTGGGAAGCCTGTTTACAGGACGGGTGTTTGTGAAGCACGAACATTTTTTTAAGCGCACTTCCAACGAGAGGAAGGCGTTTGAACGGGTTTTGCAAACATACCCGTGGCTGTGTGGTAGAACTTTCCACGCAGACAACGTAGGTACAATCTCCAAACGGACCCGAAATTTTTTATTATTTATTTTATTTACATCTTTAGCGCTTTTCGGGTGACACACCAAATGATTTTTCACTCACAACTAATGACGCCTAGGTAGACAGCATAATTATTGCGAAGCAAACTCTTTAAAGCTATCGCTTTAAAAGTTGTCTCCAGCGACACACGCTATTTCTGAACATATATAGTACCAGCAGCAGTGCACACAAAACCACGCACCATCGTAGTAAAGCGGTATTGGGATGTATTGGTCGACATTCTGAGATTGTTCCGGAAGCGATCTGTTACCAAGGGGTGCGAACACATTCGATAGCGACAGTCTGAGCACTTGTAGCAAGGACAATTGCGGAGAGTAAGGACTCCTTAAGCTTTTCATAGGTTTTTGGAGATTCTCCCCTATCTATTTTGGCTTCGAATAAGAAAAAGATCAGACAGCTATGCCATAAAAGACGTTGTGGTCATAATATACTTGAGCAGCACAACTGGCGAGTATGTAAGATGACACAAAATTGCAATGCATGGCAGCAAAACAGCCATTTGGACTAGTTGGTGTGTTGTTCTTCTCTCCTCCAGTCATTGTTACGTACTGCGCCCCACATCTATCTTTCGTAATTGCCATGCACTTCGCTCAGAATGACAGAGGCAACGTATGCATGGTGGTACGCTTCAAGAACCTCCTTGATGCGATTATAATTTCGGACATCAATCAAAGCACGGCCGAACACATGGTTCTGTTTCACTCGACATCCCTTCCGGGATGGATGCGCCACCATATTCGGTTTTCGCAATATACTCTACTTTTTCGTCCAACTATACATCATTGTCACGGAGACGCCGCTTGACACGATGGTCTGCTTGACTTTGTTTCGAAAAAGATGTCGATGTTTAAATAAAGTAGGTTTTCCTTATAATACTCGGTTATAGAAGTTCATTTTTATCTGGTATTGTTTTTCGACGCGATTGAGGCGAAATAAACGCTTTTGAGGTATGTACATTCAATGCAAAAATCTTGGGAATGGGGGTAGAAATGAACGCGGTATGCCCAATATAAACCAGTAAGTTAAGCAAATCTATTCAGTTCCTCTTTGGTACATTGTGCAACTCAGTTAAGTTGTCCGGTGAAGGCAAGTAAGTCCAAGGAAGAAAATATAGTTCTTCTTTGTGGTTTAATTCATTCTTATGGTAGAGCTTAATTCTATGATCCACGCTCAACTTGCAACCACAATGCAACTGAAATATTTAAGCTTCACAATATCGGGAGCTAACGAGTCGTAAATTTATGACCTTCGTTGACTGGTTCAATTCGCATGCAATGTCTTCCAGCAGGTGTTGCGATTGAGAGCCAGGTTAATCATGCTTGTTGCCTGTCACCACCACGTACCGCTTAAGCAACACATCTCCCCCCCCCCCCTCTCACACACACGAAGCGGATAAAAGAAGAATCAAGACAAAACGCTATGCCTCCTGAGTTCTCTTTGCCGTGAAGCCCGTCTACACAGCCTTAAATAAAAATATGGGCATGCTGTGAGCGTATTTTTTGATCGTAATCGCTACGGATGTGATGCCATGCCTTGCCTGCAACAACCACTTTGCTATTTCCTTCCTTGACAGTACAAAAAAAAACACCTCTGTGGGCCACTCTCGTGTTCTTTTACGTAAAAAGATGTCATCTTTCGCGAGCGGCCTTTTTTTTCGTGCATAGAGCCTTCGTAAAGCTCACGTTCATCCAAACTTCCCACCCGGTCATGTCTTTTCCAGCTTACAATGTCGCGGCACCAAGTTCTTAAAACGGGCATGGCGTGTTGCGACTCCCAAGATGAACGTACCAAGATGACTTGTGCCTTGAGCTCCTTCGCAAAAAAGGCCCCTTACTGCTTAACCCACTGTGACAGTCAAGTCTTGGAAATGATCCGATTTGAAAGTCAGTGCACTTCCAAGAAAATAAGAGCAATGTTAAAGTGCGTGCCAGTCTAGTTTTATGTCGTCTTAATGCACGCGTTATAAAAAGCGGAGGCTTGCGGAAACACAAATCATTTTTTTACTTTACTACATGAAATGTGCTCAGATTGTGCTACGTTGTACTGAGCAAATGAGCCTTACTATAATATATTTTTTTGCTAAGATTCGGTGCTACAAAAAATGATCATGTTTCTGGAATAGTTATACGTAAACTGTGAATGACGGCTTCTGAAAACGTGGTGTTATATAGCCTGCTTCAGTAACAGGCTGCAAGTATTTCATTGTACGAAAAGCTCAGGACCACTGATGAAAGGTTATAGTCTGGTGGTGTGGATAGAGAAAAAAAAAACGAGCGTACAGATAGAAAAATAAGCCCGTGTGGCAATAACCATACCTTGAAAGCAACGCAAGTGATGAATATTTGATGCACACTTGTAGGCTTTCGTTTTAGACACGTCCCGGTGGTGGTTTTCGTAGAGTCTAGCGTGATTTTAAGGCTATCGCGTGAGCGTCGACCAAAGCCTGGAACATCGCCACAGCCCTGAATTCTAGTTTAACGAGGCGAACGCATGAGAAACTCTTGACTCACTCTTTGAAGTGCGTAGTGGTTTAGGGGCCCGGCATGTCACCCATCTCTTGTCGCAGATCACTGTCGTAGGTCTCATGGGACGTGATCACTATCAAAATTAAGTGGTCAATACAGGCTTAAAACATTGCTCGAAACTGGGTTGAAATAAACGATCGAGTTTTAAAATAATGCAATTCATAAAAATAACCAAGATGTAACCACGATAGATAATTCAGGAGCGCTAAAAACACTTCGGAAATGAGCGGCTGATAGCCGCGCAACGTAAGACAGCGTGCCACTGCCTGCCTCACTGAGCGTTCCATTGCTCCTCCCAGTGGTGCCTTCTCCGGTGTCTTTGTCAATAAAGAAGGAAACTATGTGATAAAACTAGCTGCCGACTACACGTATTTCTATCGCTGCGCAGAACTTATCTGCAAAGGTGATTTTCCGTACGTCCCAGTAGTGAAAAACAGAAATCGATAAAGCCTAATTTTGAATGCTCTGTAAATGCGAGCCACTTTATTGCAGCAACCAGGCGAACCGGAGTGCCTGCTCCAAAGCACTCAGTGCAGTTCATCACTTCCGTCAGTTTTCCAGGAAGTGTACTCATGATTTTCAGCGAACAACACTTCCAGAAAAAAGTATACGGAGCCAAAGCCGGAATAATTTCTGGAACCTGCAGTGTATACGAAACTTCAGGCTCCATCACACATAGAACGCTCCTTTGTCTAATTGCAGATTAGGTTTGGTTAAACCCGAGTGGTCACTCCAGGATTTCGGCAGCCACTCTAGATGAACCAGCGAAAGCCGTTATTGCACACGTACACGTAGACCTGCAGGTGACTGCTGCTATGTGTGTTACTCGAGCATGCGAAGGACACTTGCGGGAGAACAGCTGATTTTCAACTCGCGAATTGAGGGCAAAGCTCCTGAAGGCTGAGCTTTGTTAGCACCAGTAACGCTCCATGAAACCGAAACGAAAAACTTCACAACGAAAAACTCAGATATCTGTGCAAACAAGAAATTCTATATTGTCACAGGGTCGTGACGTGGCACTACATAAATCAAGTGTTTGACAGCACAATACAGGATAACCTGCGCTGTTGGTCCACCTGTACATGCTGCCTTGAATCCACCCGTCTGCGCGTGCGTATATTCATATGTCCATCTTTCCTTCGCACTAGTCGGTACCTTTAACGTAGAAATTATGAACCTTATGATCTAGCTTCGCTCACTCGTCACCACTCCCTTCGGGGAGATGAGTGAATCTTTCGATCACATGGATGAGCAAAGTGTGTGTATAGGAAACGCGGTTAACAATTCAGCGTACTTGGTTATTCACTATAGGAGAGCATAAGGCCGCCCCATGGGCACACTTGTGTTTAGAAAAAAATGACTCCGTATCTGCACGTGAAACGTGCAGATACAGATGCAGAATGAATATATATATATATATATATATATATATATATATATTGTAGCATTGATATTTGGCACAGGCCGGAACGCCAGCTGAAGAAGAGAGGAAGAGTGTTGTTGCTGCTCGCGCTCGCTCCGCTTGACAGCTGGTCGGTTCTACCGCTACGTTTTCCACAAAGTAAACGTCTCTTCTGCTCACCACTAAAGGCGTACTATCAAGTGGTGGAGGTGCTGGGTACCTTTTTCCATCCTGGAACTCCGCAACCGAACTCTACCTTCGCCATCAACAATGTCCATCGACGCTGCACAGCAGACGGCTCCTACATCTCCACCTGTCCACTGTCCCGGCGTCCCGAGAGAGCGAGATCCAGACATCTTCAACGGCACCGATGAGCAGGACGTCGAGGACTGGCTCTCTTCGTTCGAACGAGTAAGCGTCAACAACAGGTGGGACGAAAACGACAAACTGGGCCGCGTCCACTTTTACCTCAGAGGAGTAGCAGAGCTCTGGCTCAACAACCACGAAGCCGAGCTTACCGACTGGGCCACTTTCAAGACCACCTTCGCGGACGTGTTTGGCCGACCGACAGTGCGCAAGCTCCGTGCAGAACAGCGCTTGCGGGATCGCGCCCAACTGTCGGGAGAGGGTTTCACGTCCTACATTGAGGACGTCGTAGGCCTCTGCCGTCGCTTTGATCCTGGCATGTCGGAAACCGCCAAGGTAAAACACATTATGAAGGGCATCGAGGACGATGCCTTCCACATGCTGGTGGCTAAAGACCCGCAAAACAGTTTCGGAAGTCATCCAACACTGCCAAAGTTTCGATGAGTTGCGAAAACAGCGCATTTCAACGCGACGGCCTACTTTCGACATGACCAGCACGCCAGCATTGACCGTTGGTGCAATATCTCCAGAACAGACTGTATTGACCCCGCAAATCCAGCAATTTATCCGAGAGGAAGTGGCACGCCAGTTGTCCCTTGCCCCCTTGCTTCCCAGCAATACGCATGGGCTGACCTCGTCACTGCGCCAAACCATCGAAGAGCAAGTCTGCGAGGCACTTCCCCCCACGTACCAGCCACCACCTGTGTCCGCTCCCCTGACTTTACGCTGACGTCGCGCGAAGGCAGGTACATGCGCCGTCAAACGTCGTCGACCCTGCCCACCAAACGAACGCCTTATACGCAACACGCGTACCGGCAGGCTCGCATGTTCCCATTTACCGCCGTCCTTCAACGCTTCCCAACAACCCTTGGCGTACATCGGATAACAGACCTATCTGTTATTACTGTCGTCAGCCTGGCCATGTTGAGCGGTTCTGTCGCCGGCGCGTCCCTCACTCAGGCATTATTGATGGCACCTACGGCTACGCCCCCACAGAACCACCACAGACGCTGCCGTTCCATGCAGCTTCGGACACTTCTCCGCCGAGCCGCCGCGCCTTCAACCCACGCCGATCGCCTTCCCCGCGCCGACGTTCGCCTTCACCAATGCTTCGGCGTGCACCACCTGCCCAAACGGAAAAACTGACCATCGCAGTTCCGGAGGCAAGAACTGCGCCACCGTCGAACTCTACAAGGCCTCGTTCTCTACCGAATAATGAAATAACTGTCTTGATTGAAGGTATCGCCGTTCAAGCATTAATAGATACCGGAGCTGCCGTGTCTGTATTGAGTGAAGCATTGTGTCGCAAGTTAAGAAAAGTTACGATTCCGCTTTCTGGTCTCTCCCTTCGTACGGCAACAGCGCATCACGTGAACCCTTCTATGACGTGCACGGCTCGGTTAATCATCCAGGGCGTTCTGTACGTGGTTGAATTTATCGTGTTTCCACACTGCTCACACGACGTCATATTAGGCTGGGACTTCCTTTCCACACATCATGCCGTTGTTGATTGTGCCCGGGCCGAACTAGAATTGTCATCGCTCTCCGACGACGATTATAATAAGCCTTCTATTTCTCGTGTTGTCGTCGCCGCGGAGACTGATATTCCACCTATGTCTTCTGTTATTGTGCCGATCTCGTGCGACCATGCCGCTTTTTCGGACGTCATGTTCACGCCGTCAGAAGACTTCACTTCTCGAAAAAACGTTCTTCTGCCTTTTGCTCTTCTGACGGTCGAAGCCACTTGCGCAAACATTTATGCCACGAATCTCCTTTCTGTACCAGTCACCCTATTCCGTGGCGAATGCATCGGCCGCCTTGAGGACATCGATTGTGTTTGCACCAGTCAACTGCCCTATCAAGCAAAAAGCCTTGAGATCGCCAGTGTTACTTCCGCTCTCACATCCGCCACCTCTTCCCTCGACGTCTTCCTTCCATCGATTGATCCTGACCTTCCTGTTGACCAACGAACTCAACTCTTGACACTTCTCGACCACTTCCGCTCATCGTTCGACTTCAAACAAACCAGTCTGGGCCGAACATCTGCAATTGTCCATCGTATTGACACTGGCACCCACGCACCATTGCGTCAGCGTCCATACCGGGTCTCCCACGCCGAACGCCAAGTTATAGACGATCAAGTGTCTGATATGCTCAATCGTGGCGTTATACAGCCGTCTAACAGTCCGTGGGCCTCCCCGGTGGTACTGGTCAAAAGAAGGACGGGAGCATCCGATTCTGTGTGGATTACAGGCGCCTTAACAAGATCACGCGCAAAGATGTTTATCCGCTCCCCAGAATTGACGACGCTCTCGACTGTTTGCAAGGTGCAGAATTCTTTTCTTCGCTGGATCTTCGATCGGGATACTGGCAGGTACCCATGGATGAAGCTGACCGCGCCAAGACTGCGTTTGTAACTCCGGACGGCTTGTACGAGTTTAACGTGATGCCGTTCGGCCTTTGTAACGCCCCAGCCACCTTCGAGCGTCTGATGGACAACATACTTCGAGGCCTTAAATGGCAGACGTGTCTTTGCTATTTGGACGACGTCGTCGTTTTTTCAAAAGACTTCGATACCCATCTTCTGCGCCTCGCAAGTGTCCTGCATTGCCTTACACATGCTGGGCTCCAACTAAATTTGAAAAAGTGCCATTTTGCCGCCCGGAAGCTCACCATCTTAGGGCATGTTGTCAGCAAGGACGGCGTTCTACCTGATCCTGGAAAACTCCGTGCTGTCGCCCAGTTTCCGAAGCCATCGACACTTAAGGAACTCCGGAGCTTTATCGGCTTATGTTCATACTTTCGTCGATTTGTCCGTAATTTTGCATCTGTCATGGCCCCTTTAACACGGCTACTTTCTGACACCGAGGGCATTTCGGCGTGGTCTTCCAATTGCGATAAGGCATTCGCGAAACTACGTCAATTGCTGACATCTCCACCGATTCTCCGTCACTTTGATCCTGATGCCCCTACAGAAATACACACCGACGCAAGTAGAGTCGGACTTGGCGCTATTCTTGCTCAACGCAAGTCTGGATACGACGAGTACGTCGTTTCTTATGCCAGTCGCACTCTTACTAGGGCTGAACAGAATTATTCAGTCACAGAAAAAGAATGTCTAGCCATCGTCTGGGCAATCACAAAATTTCGACCCTACGTCTATGGCCGTCCATTTGACGTCGTGACTGATCACCACGCCCTCTGCTGGTTATCGTCACTAAAAGACCCATCTGGCCGTCTCGCTCGTTGGGCGTTACGCCTCCAAGACTATGATATCCGTGTCGTCTACAGGTCAGGCCGCAAACATTCAGATGCCGACGCTCTCTCCCGCTCTCCACTTCCCCATGAACACGGAAGTACTTCTGTATCCAGCCTCGATGCTGTGGCACTTTCGTACGAGGACATGCCCTATGAACAGCGCCAAGACGCTTGGATAGCCTCTATGATAGAATTACTGTCTCAGCCGTCCCAAGTTACGCCCAATCGTTCACTGCAGCGCACAGCTCGACACTTTACCATCCGCGATGGACTCCTGTACCGTCGCAACTACCTTTCTGACGGCCGCAGGTGGTTGCTTGTGATTCCTCGCCACCTACGTGCCGACATTTGCGACTCTTTTCACGCGGATCCTCAATGCGGCCACGCCGGTGTGATAAAAACGTATGCACGTCTCCGGCTGCGGTACTATTGGCGCGGAATGTACCGCTTTGTCCGACAGTACGTGCGTTCGTGCTCCAAATGTCAACGCCGAAAAAGCCCACCACACATAGCCAATGGACAACTGCAGCCGTTGCCTTGCCCCTCCCGCCCTTTCGACCGCATCGGAATTGACTTGTACGGTCCCCTTCCCTATACGCCTAACGGGAACCGCTGGGTGATTGTCGCCATTGATCACTTGACACGCTATGCTGAAACTGCTGCGCTGCCAGAGGCCACATCACGTGAAGTTGGCTTATTTATCCTTCACAATCTCATTCTACGCCATGGCGCGCCTCGTGAGCTACTCAGTGACCGCGGCCGTACGTTCCTCTCCGAAGCCGTACAAGCCCTTCTTCGCGAATGCAACGTTGTGCATCGGACAACCAGCGCATACCATCCGCAAACGAATGGAATGACCGAACGGTTTAACCGCTCACTGGGCGACATGCTATCCATGTACGTGTCCGCTGATCACACCAACTGGGACCGCATACTGCCCTTTGTAACTTACGCTTACAACAGCGCCACTCAGTCTACGACAGGATTCTCTCCGTTCTTCCTCCTTTACGGGCGCGAACCTTCCTCATTCATGGACACCATTCTCTTGTATCATCCAGACGCTTCGGAATCCACAACTCTATCTGAAGTCGCCACCTATGCAGAAGAATGCAGGCAACTCGCGCGTTCCTTAACCGCACAAGATCAAGCGTACCAGAAGAACCGTCACGACGAAAACCTGTCTTCGCAGTCATACTCGCCTGGCGCCTTGGTATGGCTTCGGGTTCCCTCATCTGTTCCTGGTCTTTCCACCAAGCTACTGCCGAAGTACGAAGGCCCCTACCGAGTCCTACGTCAGGCCTCACCGGTTAACTATATTGTTGAGCCGGTTCAACCATCAACAGACCGACGGCATCGAGGCCGCGAGACTGTTCACGTAGATCGATTGAAGCCGCACTACGACCCACCCGTCGTACCCGTTCC